>JAPCYS010000818.1:0-10291 GCA_028641055.1 Alopecurus myosuroides
CCGTATCCACTCAAATGCGTCGTCAAATCTTAAGTGTGTCACGCTACGGTTCGTGAGTAATGTAAAAATGATCGAGACACCTCTCCGATCAATAATCAACAAAGCGACCTTGAGATCCGTAATGATTACTACACATTCAACAATGAATCTAATGATCGTGTGAACCATAAAAATTGTAACCAATTCCCTTTGTCTCGCGATATTTTACTTGTCCCAAATCCGATCATTGGTATCAACCATACCTAGTTTGATCTTGTTACCGACAAGTACTCTTTACTTGTTCTATGATATGAAATCCTTGTGCCCTATTGATGTGCTTGCAAGCGGTGTCGATGTGATATCAGTGAGAGGGCCCAGAGTATATCTCTCCATCATTTGGATGGAAAAATCTCACTCTTGACCCATGAGCCTCAAGTAATACTTTCAGAATACCCAATGCCACCTTTATAATCATCCTATTACGGTGTGATGATTGATGACATGAAATCACTCCTCTGGTGTTAGTGATTGACACGATCTTATGGTCTAAGGATTAGGGTTACTTCGTATGAATATAACAATGTAAACTTAATGATTTGATCGCATTGCTATACTTTGTTTGGGTCTATTTTCATCATATCATTCTCCTAATTACTTGAACCCGTTATTAACAATATCAAATGTTTAAGATAAGGAAACCTTGATCATCAGTTAATCAACAAGCTAGTTAAAACGAGAGGCGTTACTAGGAACTCTTGTTTGTTTATTCGCCACACGTGTATTAACATTTCCGGTTAACACAATTATAGCATGAGAAATAAACATGTATCATAAACATGGAATACGATTATAACCACTATATTATTGCCTCTCAGGCATATTCCCTTGATATGTTGCAAACATACCTACAGTTTTTGATGCTCTATGCTTGTTTTCTATCAAAGGCCTTTATGTTTCCCACATGTTTTCCTTCGTTTTCTGGATGTTTTTATACACTAACCTATTGATACGTCATAAATGTATCCATAATTTCTGATGTTCCATGTTGTTTTGATGCCATATGCTACATGTTTCTCTTACACTTTAGGCCATTTTTATCGATTTTCTTTGACTAACCTATTGACAAGATGCCATAGAGCCAGTTCCTGTTTTCTGTTGTTTTTAGTTTCAGAAAAGCAGTTCTGAAAATATTCTCGGAATTGGATGATTCAAAAGCCAAAAGTCTTAAAATTCCCGGAGGGTCAAGAAAGTCCAAAGGAGACCCGGAGGGGGGCCCTGGAACCCCCACACCATGCCTGGGCGCGGGTGGGCCCCTGGCCGCGCCGGTAGGTTGTGTGGGCCCCTCGGGCACCCATCGCCATCGCCCTTTCACCTATATAGTCTCCCCAATGAATAAAACCTAAAAATATCGGTCCCCTTCCACGAAAAGTTCCATAGCTCCGCTGCCGCCGCCGACAAGTTCCGGGGGACAGAAATCTCTATTCCGGCACCCTACTGGGACAGGGAAGTGCCCCTGGAGCCATATCCATCGACTCCGCCGTCATTTTCATCGTCATTGCTGTCTCCTATGATGAGGACGGAGTAGTTCTCTCCCGGGGTTGAGGGATCTACCGGTAGATATGTGTTTCATCTCTCTCCCCCATGGTGTGATCTTTATTTGATCATGAGCTTTTTAATCTAGTTGAATAAATAGATGTTACTTGATATGTCATAAACGTATCCTTAAATTCTGATGTTCCATGTTGTTTTTATGACATATGCTACATGTTTTCCATACACTTTATGTCATTTTTATCGATTCCCCGGGACTAACCTATTGACAAGATGCCACAGAGCCACTTCCTATTTTCTGTTGTTTTTGGTTTCAAAAAATCTGTTCTGGAAATATTCTCGGAATTGGAAACTTGAAGCCAGAAGTCTTAGAATTCCCGAAGGTTCCACGGATTCCCAAAGAGGCCCGAAGGGGGGCCACACCATAAGGCGGCGTGCGCCCTGGCCGCTCCTAGGGGTAGTGTGGGCCCTTCGGGTGGTCATCGCCATCGCCCTTTCGCCTATTTATTCCCCCCGATGCGTGAACCCTAAAAACATAGCACTTTTCCACTAAAAAGACCCGAGGCCGCTGTCATCGTCAACCCGAGATCGGGATGGTTCTGGAGTTCTCCCCGGCACCCTGCCGGGAGGGAAAAATATCACCAGACGGGTCTGAACCACCATGCCCGCCTTCGGAGTGATGCATGAGTAGTTCATCTTTGGACTACGGGTCCATAGAAGTAGCTAGATGGTTGTCCTCTTCTCTTTATGCCTCATGTTTAGATATCGTGAGCTTCCTCACATGATCGAGATCATCTTATTATAATGCTACATGTTGTGTTTGCTGGGATCCGATGATTATTAAATGCTATGTCTCTTGATTATCAATCGATCATGTTGTCTTCATGTGTATGTTATTTATGATCTTGCATGCTCTCCATTGTTAGTAGATGCTCTGGCCAAGTAGATGCCAGTGAATCCAAGAGGGAGTATTTATGCTCGATAGTGGGTTCATGCCTCCTTTGCATCTATGCTCGAGTGACAGAAACGTGACGAATTGAGGATGTGTTGTTGACATTAGGGAGAAAACAACGATGTTTACTTTGTTTAAATTACACACTTTTATTACTGTGATAATCTGTTGCTTTCAACTTAATACCCAACGTTTGTTAGGATGATATTCGGAGGGTGGATTATTAGTCATAGATGCAGTTGGATGACGGTCTATGTATCTTGTTGTAATGCCCGCATGAATCTCATAGTAATCATTATGTCATGCATGTTTCATTTTCTACCAATTTCCCAGCTCTAATTTGTTCACCACGCATGTTAGCTATCTTTTATGGAGAGACACCTCTAGTGAACTGTGGACCCCGGTTCATTTTCTCAAACTGATAATACAACCACTTCTTCCACTGTTTTCACACTACTACTACTGCTTTCATATTGTTCTCATACTATTTTCCACACCATACGTTTAACCTCTTTGTGTTCAGCAAAACCGGTAAGATTGACAACCTCACTACTTCATTGGGGGAAAAGTGAATTGATTGTGTTGTGGAGGTTCCACGTTGCTGCTGAACATGTAGTGCGCCCTGCCACCTCAGCTGCATCAACCTTCGGAGGATTCTCCTTTCTGCTATTGGTCGATTCAACCTTGGTTTCTTTTCTGAGGGAAACTTGCTGATGTGCTCATCAAACATTCCTCTTGGGGTCTCCCAACGAGTGCAAGACCTACACCATCAAGAATTTTTCTGGCGCCAATTCCAGAGAGGAAGAGAATTTCTGCAAGGGCAGTCTATCACTTCCAATCTGTTTACTTTGTTTTAGTTTATCTTAGTTTATTTTATTTTGTCTTGTTTGCTTCTCTTTATAAAAAACACACAAAAATAGTTCTTATTCTAGTAGTTGTTTTTATCCTGTTTTTTAGTTTTGCTAAAATGAGTAATCATGTTCCTTTTACCATGTCACATGAGGAAATGATATTCACTTTCAAACAAGGGAGTGATGAGAGTTTTAAGGAAGCTTGGTCTAGAGTTTTTGATTCCTATTGCAAAATTGAACCTAAAATGACTCTAAGCCTGTTTATGCGTAGTTTTTTACTTTCGTCTTGTTCTTTGCTATGGATATGCTTTGGATACTGTGGTAGGAGGAGATTTCCTTCATTGTCATGGAGATCAAGCTTTTAATGCTATAAAAAATTAATTTCAACCTATAGCTCACCTAGTAGCTCTGTTAAAGCCTTTGAAAGCATTTATGCTAGATTGAATACTCTTGAGTCATGTGTTCCTTCTTTAAAAGAAGGTCATAATCAGATACGTGAACACCTTGATTATGTCCCAATAAACTTTGTAGCCTCAAATATAAGTCCTACAGTCAAGGTTGCTATAAATGGTGAAATTTTTCATGCTCGTTGTGATATTATATCTGAATTTTGTCTTATGCCTAAAGAAATTTATGAATCTTTTAGTCTTTGGGGACATTCTGAGGGAGGAGAAGAAATACATCTCAATAGTAACACTACTATATTTTCCATTGGGGTAGTTGAGGGAGTGTTTACAGAACTCCTAGGAAAAACGGTCTCCACTTGTTATATTGTTATTGAATGTGTAGGAGGAGGCCAAATTACCCTTGGAAGATCTCTGCTGAACTCTTAGGAGCAACTATTGATATGGGGAAAGGTACCATGACTTTCACTTCAAAACTATGCTCAGACCATCAGTTCCCTCGAAGTAATAATAAGGGTAAGAAAGGTAAACGTAAGCCTCGTAACAATTTGGATGCTTCTTCACTTGATTCCACTTTTCTGGGCCTAGCTAAAAGGCGTTAAAGAAAAGCACTTCTTGGGAGATAACCCATGGTTTTATTTTTGCTTTGTTTTTCTCTATTTTGTTTGATTCAATAGGTTGTATACTTCTGTACAACTCCTTTGTATCTTTATTTACATGTATTAGTTGTGCCAAGTAAAGTTTCTAGCAAAAGTTGGAGTTGGTTTTGGATTTCTACGCAGGAAACAGATTTTTGCTGTCCACCGTAAAAAATCGTATAAATTCCAAAAAGATCAAAATGACCTGAAACTTTTTTTGATTATTCCTCAGCTAATTACTAAACCTTTTCTTTATTTATGTCTTTCGATCTAAGCAACTTAAGTGCCCCGAGAAAATTCTTCATTACAAACCGTGCTGGTTTTAGCAGATTCTGTCATTTTTCTTGCATTTCTCTTTTACGATGTCAAGTGGATTTCATTGCTTCACGAAACATTAGTGGCTGTATCTAATGTTTAAAAGTATCAATAGAACTTGTTCCCATATAGAACCCATGGATTTTTTATTGTTGCACTAACCCTCTAATGCGGATTACTTTGAGTGTGGTGTGAAGGAAGTTTTCAAGGGTCAAGAGAAGAGGGTGATATAATGTGATCAAGAAGAATGCAAGGTCAAAGCTTAGGGATGCCCCCGTGGTTCATCCCAGCAAATTATAAGAATACTCAAGCATCTAAGCTTGGGGATGCCCAGACATCCCCTTCTTTATCAATAATTTATCAAGTCACTTCTAGTGAAACTATATTTTTATTCGGTCACATCATATGAAATTTACTTGGAGCGTATGTTCGTTTTTCCTTTGTTTTCTTTTGTTTTCCTTGCTGAAATAATATAGTTGGATCCTAGCATTCTTTGTGTGGGAGAAAGACACGCTCCATTTTTTCGTTTGAATACTCGTTATGCTCGTATTCTTAGTTTTTCTTCTAGCTGCTGCAAAATTCTTGTTTAGCTCCTATTTTTCTTGCATCTCTTGTTTAGAGTTGTTAGTTTAGTAGAGTTGTGTCAGTACTCTCTTGTTTCATTGCTGTATCTCTTGGAGAGTTTTTTGTTTAGTATGATATGCTTGGTGTTGGAAAGCAGTAGTATAGTTTATGTGCTTATAACAGGTGTAATTAGAAGCTTGTATAGACTGTGGCTAGACTTTTTCATGTCATGTTAGATGTTATTTTAATTCTAAAGCCTAGTAGTTATTTTGTAGCATTATTTGTCCTAAATATCTGAGATTGTTTAATGCTCCTTTGAAAGAATCATGAGTTGTTCTTGTCATATTGAAGCAGAAATTTTTGGTGTTCTCCTTTGAATGTTTTATTTGGTTGACTTGGCGCATGCTCACACCATGTTTATGACTACAACCAGTAACTTATAGCCTCTATGAACATTTATTTTTTGGACTTGTAGTACCACTTATTCTTTGATTAATGATGTTTTTGTCGCTATGCATGATTATGGCCATTATTGCTCTCTTGATTTGTTGCTCCCAGTCTTTTTCTAGCCTCCACTTGTACTGAGTATGAGCTCTACTCGTGCATCCAACTCCCAAAAACCAAAGTTTTCCAAATGTGTCCACCATACCTACCTACATGTGGTATTTGACTACCACTCCAAAGTAAATTGCTCATGTGTTACCTTTAAAACCTTCAAAATTACTCCTGTTTTGTGCTCCTGTTTTGACTCACGAGGACGTAAATAGAGAATCTTTATCGCGCTTGTTGATTGGACTTTCACACCCTGACTAGTGGCTTCATCCGATTATCCAATGGATAGAAGTGCTAGCAGCGTGGTTCCCAGCCCCAAATTAATACAACAAATTATCTTCACTATTTTTGCCCCTGATTTATCAGTCAAAGCATAATTGTGTAAACAAAAGAGAAAGAGGGATGACCTTCTACCCAAATGCGTCCTTCAACGGGAGCCTCTCTTGTGAAGTCTAGTTGGCTTGTGACATACTATATTTTATGTTTACCATTCGTTGAGATAAGCATACACCTCTCTAAAAAAATGTTCTCAATACCTCTGTTTAACAAAATAAAAAGCTATAGCACATGAGTGATCCCTGCTTCCCTCTGTGAAGGGCCTTTCTTTTTATTTTATGTTGAGTCTCCATCTTCTAACTTTATGCAAAGTTTAGAGAGCTTGGTTGCCATTCTAAGTTTAATGTGCATTTATCCCAGAAACATTATTAATTGCTTCATGATGTGTTATTGTTTGTTCTCAAATTATTTTTCTAGTCTTCCTCTTAAACTTTGAAGGTGTCCTGGCATTTATGTTTTGCCCCACTCTTAAGGACAAGCAAAATATCACTTTGCCATGTTATCTCTATGCTTGAAACAAACGTATAACTTTCGAGCGCATTATTATTCATGATTTTGTTTGTGTTACTTTTCATGATGCAAGGTGATTACTATGTTTTATTGTTAGAATTATATCTATCATGCTTGTGTTAAAGTTCTATGATCTGAGCTATGCTTATGATTTTAAAATTTAGATGATCAAGTTTATGTTGGTAGCATGTCACCTCAGAAATTATGTGTTTTATCGTTTACCTACTCGAGGACGAGAAGGAACTAAGCTTGGGGATGCTGATACGTCATAAACATATCCTTAATTTCTGATGTTCCATGTTGTTTTTATGCCATATGCTAGATGTTTTCCTTGCACTTTATGTCATTTTTATCGATTTCCCGGGACTAACCTATTGACAAGATGCCATAGAGCCAGTTCCTGTTTCCTGATATTTTTGGTTTCAGAAAAGTTGAATTGGAAAACTCAAAGCCCGGAAGTCTTAAAATTCCTGAAGGTTCCACGGAGTCCCGAAGAGGCCCGGGGGGCACAGGGGACCACACCATAGGGCGGCGCGGCCCCTGTCCGCGCCTAGGGGTGGTGTTTGCCCCTCGGGTGCCCACCGACATTGCCCTTTTGCCTAATTATCAACCCCCCTATGCTTGAACCCTAAAAATATACCACTTTTCCACAAAAACACCCGAGGCCGCCATCATAGTCAACCCAAGATCGGGAGGGTTCTGGAGTTCTCCCTGGCACCCTGCCGGGAGGGAAAATCATCACCGAAGGGGTCTACACCACCATGCCCGCCTCTGGAGTGATGCGTGAGTAGTTCATCCTTGGACTACGGGTCCATAGTAGTAGCTAGATGGTTGTACTCTCCTCTTTATGCCTCATGTTTAGATCTCGTGAGCTGCCTCACATGATCGAGATCATTTTATTGTAATGCTACATGTTGTGTTTGCTGGGATCCGATGATTATTGAATGCTATGTCTATTGATTATCAATCTGTCATGTTGTCTTCATGTGTATTTTATTTATGATCTTGCATGCTCTCTGTTGTTAGTAGATGCTCTGGCGAAGTAGATGCTAGTGACTCCTAGAGGGAGTATTTATGCTCGATAGTGGGTTAATGCCTCCTTTGCATCTGTGCTCGAGTGACAGAAACGTGACGAACGGAGGATGTGTTGTTGCCATTAGGGAGAAAACAACGATGTTTACATTACATACTTTGCTTACTGCGATAATCTATTGCTTGCAACTTAATACCCAATGTTTGTTCGGATGATATACGGAGGGTGGATTATTAGTCATAGATGCAGTTTGGATGACAGTCTATGTATCTTGTTGTAATGCCCGCATGAATCTCATAGTAATCATTATTTCATGCATGTTTCATTATCTATCAATTCCCAGCTGTAATTTGTTCACCACACATGTTAGATATATTTTATGGAGAGACACCTCTAGTGAACTATGGACCCCGGTCCATTTTCTCATACTGATAATACAACCACGGCTTCCACTGTTTTCACACTGCTACTACTCCTTTCATACTACCTCCGTTCCTATGAATAAGGCGCACACACATTTTAAAAATTTTGACCAAAAGATTTGAGTAACAATATCTTGACTATATAGTGCAAATTTGACATTATTAGATTCGTATTGAAAAACACTTTCTAACGATATTGATTTTATACCAAATACTATTATATATATGGATTAATTCTTTGTCAAAGACAAATCTCGAAAAGCATGCGCGCCTTATTCATTGGAATGGAGGGAGTATTGTTCACATACTGTTATCCACACCATACGTTTAACCTCTTTGTGTTCATCAAAACCGGTGAGATTGACAACCTCACTGCTTCGTTGGGGCAAAGTGAATTGATTGTGTTGTGTAGGTTGCATGTTGCTGCTGAACCGGTAGTGCGCCTGCCACCTCAGCTGCATCAACCTTCGTAAGCTGCTCCTTCCTCGTACTGGTCGATTCGACCTTGGTTTCTTTTACGAGGGAAACTTGCTGTTGTGCTCATCAAATCATCCTCTTGGGGTCTCCCAATGAGTGGAAGACCTGCACCATCATTAGTCTTCATCTATTATGCTACTCAAGTGGTTTTGTTATGAGATCTCCGTAGACACTTTGATCACGGTGTAAAGGTGACAGTGTGTGCACCATGTGGTTTAGCATGATATTTATATTTTGTGTTGGATGACACTATGAAATTGTGGCGTTTGTTTAGTACTAATTTGGGGCGCTCATAGTGATAGCGCGGGGTGCCCTAGAGAGGGAATACATACTTGACGAGTGCTTGTTACAGCCCTACGCATGGATTGGTTTTTGTTATCTGACCGGAGAGTGGTTCGGAGTAGCATAGTGAAGAGATGATATTTATGAATTCAATTATGTTATCATTGTTGAGAGTGTCCACTAGTGAAATTAGGATCCCTAGGCCTTGTTTCTATGCATTGAAACACCGTTTACATTCAGTTCTGCTACATGTTTGCTTGCTGCCATTTTTACTTCAGATTGGTACTATCACTTATAATCATCCATATTACTGGTATTTCACTCTCTCTTCGCTGAACTAGTGCACCTATACAACTGAAAATTGTATTAGGTGTGTTGGGGACACAAGAGACTTCTTGTATCGTAATTGCAGGGTTGTTTGAGAGGGATATCTTTGACCTCTTCCTCCCTGAGTTCGATAAACATTGGGTGATCCACTTAAGGGAAACATGTTGTTCTACAAACCTCTGCACTTGGAGGCCCAACACTGTCTACAAGAATAGAAGCATGCGTAGACATCAAGCTCTTTTTCGGTGCCGTTGCCGGGGAGGTAAGGTAAAAGGTATTCACATCCTCTGTGAGTGCTCGAAGTTATTTCCTTTAGATTCTGCAATTATATCTATTTGTTTCTTGTTTATATTTTCACTAGTTAGGCTTATTTTCACTTGTTCTTTGTTTTTATTTTCACTAGTTAGGCTTAATGGAAAACAACAAAAATATGAGAGAGCTGTCGAATAGTCATCTCAACAAGTCCCTCGGATGATCCGGTAGGGTTTCGATTAAGAGAACGTAAAGGAGCTGGTGACAATCGTCGGCTAACATGGGGGCACGATTTACCCAGGTTCGGGGCCCTCGTAGAGGTAAAACCCTTACTCCTGCTCTTCGATCTGTTATTATCAGTAGATCGGTTACAATGGGGGTGCTCAAGTCAAGAGTATGATCTCGAGCTCAAGGCTTGTGGTGGAGAAAATAGATTGGATCCCCCCTTGGTAGTTCTCATGGCCTTATATAGGTGGCCAGGTCCCGAACCATGCCCGGGGAGGGGGGGGTTACGAACCCTAGCTATAGGTCGGTATGAGTTTCCTTCTTGACCCGCAAGTCTTTGCGGGTGGGCTTCAGCTGGGCCTTCTAGAACCGTCTGGTGGTGCCTCCCTTTGGGCTTAGGTCTTGGGCCTTGGACCGGGTAGCCTCACCCGATAGGTCCAGGGTTCATCCCCACGTCAGTAGCCCTCGAGTGTTTACTCGACTGAGAATCAGTCGAGTGGGCACTCATAGTTCGTTGTTGATTTCTTCGACTGGTCGTTCAATCGCCTGATTTGGAGGGTGCATACCCTGTGCGTGATGCGCTTCTGTACTTAAGCATCGAGTGATAAATGTGCCTTGTAT